>JANAVB010041620.1:7440212-7487712 GCA_029216955.1 Iris pallida | reverse complement strand
GGTGACACCATGCTACTCTAACTAGAGGAATCCCAGTGTTCCTCAGCTTCTTCTCCATACGGTCTAATATATCCACTGGCTGCTATGCCTCTATAAGACTGGGACCAATCTCTAACTCCAAACGGTCCAAAATATGGCTCGGATCTGGAATATAACGCCTGAGCTACGAAACATGGAAGACGTTGTGCACGCCTTCAAGATTAGGTGGTAAAGCTACCTGATACGCCATTTCTCCAACTCGACTCAATACCTCGAATGGGCCGATGTATCTGTGACTAAGCTTCCCAGCTCTTTCAAACCTATGGTTCCTCTGGTGGGAGAGATCTTGACCAATACACTATCTCGTGCTTCAAACTCTAATGGTCGGTGACTGCTATCAGCCTAATGCTTTAGACGATCATGTACAACCCTGAGTCTGTCCCTGATCATCTTGACCTTATCTGCAGTCTCTGTAATCATCTCTGGTCCGAGCATGACTCTGTCTCCTATATCGTCCCAAGCAAATGGAGTGTGGCAACAGCGTCCATATAATGCTTCGAACGGTGTCATGCCAATGCTGGCTTGGTAGCTGTTGTTGTAAAAAAACTCTACCAAGTACAAATGGTCATTCCAAGACCTGCCAAAATCCAAGACGCAAGACCTCAACATGTCTTCCTACGTCTGAATGGTCCTCTCCGATTGACCGTCGGTCTGCAGGTGATAAGCGGTACTGAACTTCAGTTGAGTCTCCAAACTATCATACAAGCTCTTTCATAAATAAGAAGTAAAGCAACTGTCGCAGTCTGATACGATGCTCACCGGAACACCATATATCCAGAATATGTGTTGCATGTATAAAGCTGCCAACTTCTCAATGGATAAACCAATCTTAAAGGGGATAAAGTAGGCAGACTTAGTCAGTCTGTCTAAAATAACCCAAATGGCATCCTTTCCTCCTTGGGAACGAGTCAATCCTAATACGAAGTCCATCGTGATGTGCTTCCATTTCTACTTTGGAATAGGGAGTGGCTGTAGAAGTCCTACTGGCCTCTGTCTGTCTGCCTTCACCTACTGGCAGATCAAGCACCTGAAGATGAATCTGGACACGTCTCTCTTTATTCTATGCCACCAAACTTGTGCTTACATATCACTATACATCTTGTTTGCTTCTGGATGGATGGAATACTACGATCGATGCGCTTTCTACATAAAGTTCATCTTTTAAATCTCTAGTGGGTATGCAAAGCCTCGTGTCGTACCTCAATGCTCCATCGTTTGCTCTCGAGAAGTCGTCAAGTGTTCATGCTAACACTTGGTCTTTAAGTCTGCAAAGTGTCTCATCTTGGAACCAAGTCTCCTAGACTCTGTCTATCAAACTAGACTGCACTTGCAGATTCATCATTGGTGCATCAACTCCTGGTACAATAGCTTCCCATCCCAACTTTTCTATTTCTTCCTCTGGCAGAACAATCTCCAGTCCAAGCTTCTCCATGTCTTAGAGTAGATACTGATCCGTTGTCAAGAACATTGCCATCGGGTATCAGCTAAGTGCATCGGTGACCACATTAGCTTTTCCCGAATGGTATTACAGGTTGATGTCAAAATCCTTTTTAAGCTCCAACTATCGCCTCTGGTGCATGTTGAGCTCATAATGGGTAAAGACATATTTAAGACTTTTATGGTCTGTAAATATCTCGACTCTCTTACCATACAGATAGTACTTCCAAAGCTTCAGGGCGAAGATGACTACTGCAAGCTCCAAGTCATGTGTGGGGTAGTTCTTTTCTTGAGTCCATAATTGTCGATATGCATAAGCAATTACTTTCCCGTTATGCTGAAGAACACAACCCAAGCCCTTACCGAAAGTGTCACTATAGATTGAAAATCCATCGGTGCCTGAAGGTAATGATAAGATTGGTGTTAAAAATCCACCGATGCCTGAAGGTAGTGATAAGATTGGTGTTGTTGTAAGCCTCTTCTTCAATTCCTTGAACGATGCCTGGCAAGCCTCAGTCCAGGCAAACTCCTCGTTCTTTTTTGTTAGCTTCATCATAGGTTCAGCTATCCTAGCGAAGTCCTTCACAAACTTCCTGTATTAACTTGCTAAACCCAGAAAGCTCCGGATTTATCCAACTGAACCTGGTGTCGACCACTGGTCGATCGTCGCTATATTCTTCGAATCCACAGAGATGACATCTCCTGGGATAACGTGGCCTAGAAAGTCCACCTTGTCCAAGAAGAAGTCACACTTGGATTGTTTCTCGTACAGCTTCTCCTGCCGTAGAGTTTCTAAAACTATCCGTAAGTGTTTTTCGTGTTCTTTCGGGGTCTTCGAATAGCTCAGGATGTCGTCAATAAAAAGAACAAACTGATCCAAGTATTTGTAGAAGACCTTGTTCATGAGATTCATGAACACTGCAGGGGCATTGGTAAGACCAAACGACATGACCAAAAATTTGTACTGTCCGTACTTGGTGTTGAATGCCATTTTGGGCATATCCTCTTCTCTTACCTTGACTTGGTGGTAACCGGATCTGAGGTCTATCTTCGAGAACACCTTTGCTCCGCTCAGTTGATCGAAAAGATCGTCGATGTGAGGCAAAGGGTACCAGTTCTTGATAGTGATATTGTTCAGAGTCCGATAGTCTATGCACATTAGGACAATTTCGTCCTTCTTGGGCACAAATAAGACTGGTGCTCCCCAGGGTAAAGTGCCACTCCTGAAAAATCCCTGAGCCTTGAGCTCATCGATGTCGTCCTTCATCTCCTTAGACTCCTTAGGAATTACTCGGTAGCAGCATTGTGAGATAGGTGAAGAGCCAGGTACTAGGTCGATAAAGAATTTAACGTCTTGGTCAGGGGGCAAACCTGGAAGTTTGTCAGGGAAGATGTCTATGAATTTTGCTATAATAGGGTGAAAGGGTCTGGTCTCCTCGGTGATGGATGAGTAGCTGACACTCCTCATGCTTTCTAGTGCTCTAACAACCTCAAACTCGGTTTCTCCAGGTGGACTAAAGATGACACTACCTCAGTGACAGTCTATCAGGGCATGCTGCTCACTCAGCCAGTCCATTCCCAAGACTATATCATAGTTGGGGAGTGGCATAACAAGAAGTGGTGTTAGGAATTTATAGCCTGAAATGGTGATAGGGCAGGTACAAGTTTTTGTGATTGGTATGGGTCCTTCGCCAGTCACAACTCTACATATCCTCTTGCTAAAACTAGTGACTAAGGTGTACAGAAATAAAGTTTGAGGATATAAAGCTATGAGATGCTCCAAAATTAAATAATGTTAGGACAGGACGTAAATGTAATAAGATGGTACCTGTGATAACATCTCCAGTTGGTTCTGGCTCTGGCTCCTCTAATGTCAAGGCAAAAGCTCGCCCGGCTCTCTATTGGTGCTGGCTGAATTGCTGCTGCTGGGTTGGAAGTAGAGCCCTCTACTGTCTTGTTCTAGTCCGAGTGAATGTTGTAAGATAGTACTTCACTTGATGGGTAGTAGACCCACAAGATAGGCAGTGTCCCAACCTCTTTCTGTATATGTAAGTATTGTGTCCGGGCCTCTTATAGTAGGCACAGATGGGTGCTTTCTGTTGCTGGTACTGGGGTGCTTTGTTAGGCATCCTGGCCCGCTGATGGGGTTGCTAGAGGTAAGAAGGCCTGTGATTGTTGGGCTTCTTGGAATTTCCATAGAAATTTCTAGGCCCTAAAAAGTCTCTTTTGGGACGAGCAAATGAGCTAGCTTCGATTCCCCGTGCCACCTTCAGCATATTCTCATAAGTTTTGGCACCATTTTTAGTGACTAGGGTGCGAAGCTCCTCTCCCATTCCGTAACAAAATCTCTTGGCACGGTCTACCGGGTCAGCGACCATGGAGGTGGCAAATCGACTGAGTCGACTGAAGTCTGTTGCATACTCATCAATCATAAGGTTCTCTTACTTAAGTCTTGGAATTCCCTTCCCATAGTTTCTAGAGCTGCCTCTGGGAAGAATTTTCTCTTGAACAGCTTCTTGAATGTGTTCCAAGCTATCCCTTGGATTTGGAACCATGGTTCATTTCTGAACCAAATGCCCGCCAGGTCCCGCATCCGAAGTGCTACGTCCTCAACCTTAAGGTCATCTAGAAGTCGAGCAACGCTAAGAAGATGCTCCATGTCCTTCAGCCATTCATCAGCATAGATGATGTCCTCGGTTCCTTCGAAGAGTCGTGGTCCCAGCTTCTTGAAGTTTTCTTTGGTACCAGCCTTGACCTGGGCAGCAGGCCTCTGGTCAGACATAGTTGCGTCTCCTCTCTCTAGGGTACCTAAGGCAACATTATGGGCATTCTCCATACCCTTTCTTATGATCATGGTCTTCTCGCAATGAGCCTCAGCTTGGGCTCTCTGGGCCTCTAGAACACCATGAAGTAGGGTTTGGAGCTGGGTAGGGTCAACAAGCATAGCTCTTGCTAGTGGAATGACAGGTAGGACCACAACAATAGAATGAGGTGGTGGCATGGTCCTGGGAGGAATAGGTGGTGCGACATGTGTAACTCCTCTTCCCGAATTTCCCTAATTATTAATTTTTCTTCTTTCTTTTATTGTGCTTGAAGGTCGTTTTCGTCGAGATTTTGCGAATAACTTTATGATAAATTTCTATTGAAAACAAGTTCTAAAGATTAAACACTTTGAGAGTGCTATTTTGTTTTAAATAAATATTTTATTGAAGTATATAGTTATAATTATGAAAGATGTTTTGTTACTACCTTGAATTTTATTGAACATTAATTTTGATTGTAAATTATAAATATTTATAGAATTTTAGAATATGTTTCAAATTATTCGATGACATCGAATATTATCTATATTATAGTGATAAATAATATTATTTTAATTTAGAAATATGTTATTTGACAAAATATTAAATTTCTTTTAAAGTTATGTCGATCGCCTATTTCATTTTGATTTAACTCATACGATTTGAATTATTTATCAATATATAGTAATATTTTAAATTATTATGGCAATCATTAATAAGATTGTGATTAGGTTAATTTTAGCTTAAACAATTATTCTATTTGAATTTATATAATCTAAACTTTTGACAATATTAGCTGTCAATTCTAAATTGGCAGTATTATCTATTAGTAGATTCGATTAAAGTTAATTTGATTTAAAAATATATATTATTTGATTCAAATTTATGTATTGAGATTATGTTAACCTAGTTTAAATATTTATTTGGTTTTAAATTAAGGGGATATCAATTAGATTTGATTTATAAAATATACGTTACAATATTTCGATGACAACAAATATTATTTTAAATTTTAATGATAATCGATTATTTGATTTTTGACTTAAATTTATATGCTTTAAATTACTTGATATCAACGAATACTATGTTGATCAATTATGGAATAATATTAAATAATGGGAAGATTATTATAGATTAAATATTGTTAAACAAATATTCTAGTTTATAACTGTTTAAACCCTATTTTTCTTTAAATTCTAATCTAGATAGAATTCTTCTTAAACAAAGTCTTATCTCTACCGATAGTATATATATATATATATATATATATATATATATATATATATATATATATATATATGCAACTCCCCTCTCCCCTTCGTCTCTTTAATCTCTTGCTGCCCTCACCACCAAAACCAGCACCACCATCAAACCCGCCCGACCATAACACCACCCAACATCTGTCGAATCCTCTACTCCGCGACCCAGGCCACCAACACCAACAGAAACACCAATAACCAAAGCCAATACGACCATCTCCTTCTTCCCATGACCACGTAGCCGTGGCTGCGCTACCATGCTATACCCCGACTCCTCATTGCTCGCCATCCCGACCCGTCACCATCACCACAACTACCAGGACCACCCACGACTGCCACCTCCTCTGTTCCTCACATCACCGACACCACCGAGCCCAAATCCCTGGCCGTCCCCACACATACATCATCACCATTGTCCACAACCAACACCCCTCCATCACCCCGTGCCATCATGTCGGTATCGTTTACATCTATTCCAGTCCGTCATAGAGTACAAAACTCTCGTGTTCGATACACTGGACACGCCACACCATTAGAATACACCAAGAATCAAAAATACAACCCTAACCTACAGCCGTAGTCCGTCCCTTCGAGCTTATCGCGAACCACCGAGGATCCGCAGCTGCTTCGTTCGACCGTCGAACCTACCTTCTCTGTCGCTATCGACATGATCCCGCGCCGCCGTGGAGACTTCTCCTCCGATCTGGGCGATGACTCCTTCCGTCGCGCCTGAGTTCGTCGTGACCACCGGATCCACACGCAGGCAGCACTAAGCCTCCGTCCGACGACGAGTCAGCGAGACCGCGCCTAGCAGCGCCCCTTTGCCAGCTCCTCGTCGAGGCTGACTCGGCCAGCTTTGGCCCAGCATAATGGTGCCACCGGCGGGGCGACGCCTGCCATATCGCCGCGACCGAGACGCAAAGCCGCCGGAGTCCGACCGACCGTTCTCCTCAACCCGCATATACGTCGGCGTCCGCCACGACCTGGCCTCCCGCCACCGTCGTGCCAAGGTCGGCCCCACTTCCACAAGCATAGCCTAGCCACCTCCGTGCATGAGCGCCTTCCGCCAACAAGCTAGCACAGCCCTCTTCCCGATTTCCCCTCTGTAAGCCTTCCATTTCCTTCCCTCTCTCACTTTCTTTCCTCTTTTTATTTTACTTTGTTTAGTTTTGGTTTATTTATTTTACTTTGTTTTAGCTTAGTTTACTTTAATTAGTTGTATGTAAGGCCAGTGGCTGAATGTAACGCAAGGCCTTAACAACATTAGGATTGGGCTCCAAGCCCATTATAATATGTCCTTGTTTTTATTATGGGTTAAGTATTACATTCTGACTTCCTAAGTAAAAATCAGTACATTTATTGTACATATACAATATAATATTGTTGTTACTATTATTACCACTGTTATTAGTATTAATGTTATTTTTATTTTAAAAATTATGTATTCATATTTTCTAAAATTGTATTTTGATTCTAGAATTTATGTAATTATTAAAGTAATTTGGTAAGTATTTCATAAGTAAAATAAGAATTCCTAAATGATATTCCAAAACTTCAAGTATTTATGATTTTAACTACTAAATAGTATTTATCCAAGAATATTTTGACTACTAGATTATCGTTTTTCAAATAGTATAAATATTTTCTAAATAGATTATAGACATTTTCTATATATATAATTTTGGGGGTTCCTTTTTTTAAAACAAAGTTCCTTCAAAAACCAACCTTAAATCGTGACTAGTTATACGTTCCCGTTTCTTGTGATTCTAACTTCTGCACATTGACCTAGGCTAATCGAACTAGTCTGAACTCAATGGAATTGTCGGTTTCACCAGCAAAGGACGCCAGGAAAGTACACTTTTTGATTGCTTTCGATTCATAGTAGTCTTTTCATTTCATGCTTATACATATGTCTTGCTGCTTGTTGACACGCTCGTCACACGGAGTAGTCGGGAGGGGAAATATCTTAGTAAACATGTGGACTACCCAGAAATATCCCCAAAATGTCTATTCTTGCATGATAGCAGCTGCACACGACACGTGTAGTGTACCGGATTTATCCCCTAGCCGTTCACATGTCGAAACAGATATTTCACACCACATAGGTAGTTGTCTTTTATTTATTTTTTCCTTGTCTTCTCCACCGTGCCATGTCATCAGTACTTTCTAGCTTTCATATCTCATATATTATTTTCATGTCTTGTTAATTCTATTATGTTTTTGCATTGCCGTCGGTTTGTGTGCTTGTTCCATTCCTGACTGGAAACCAATATTTTTCAGGTTAGCTATGGCTTCACTTAGCTTAGGAGATTCGGGTGTACTTGCAGACAGAAACCTAGAAATAGATAGCAATTGTATCAATTTCATTAATTGTAAAACTTGTATTTTCTTTAATTATAAATGTTGTAACAAATTTAGAAATGTGAATGAGCAGCAAATTTTATATTTTGAGCATTTATTTCTTGCGGGCTTGACAGCGTTCTACCGCCGACTCTGCGGCGTAGGCTGGCTTGGACACGTCTCGTATCCGAAAAGCGGGTGCGGGTCGTGACAACATGAACTGCGGAAACATAAGCAGAGCGAGGAGGTGGTGGAGGATGGGGACGATCAGTAAGCAATAGAGGAGGTAGACCAATTACTGACTCTATAGGCCGGTGCTTTGAGGATTCAGCCTCCTCAGAAATGTGGCCAGAAGGGGTGGTTCTTTCCTTTGCCATTTTCGGGAATGGTAAGGAAGCAACATAAGCAATGTAATCCAACTAAGTTACACATATAGAAAAATATTTTGAATAAAAATTGGTCCTATGTTGTAATTGAGTCATAGTGTTACAATGTTCTAAGTGATCTAATTGTTTCTAGATAATTTCCTAAAGTTGTTTGTCAACCTGTATGGGCCACCACTAAAAATATATCATGACCCGGTCCCAAGATGTTTGGGTCAAGTCGGATCATGCCCAGCCTACACCATGGTGAGACTGCGTAGTAAGGTGTCTGATCAATAGTGTAACTCCAAGTCACAACATCTAAATTTGCAAAAAAAAAATCAAACTTTTCATTCAAACAAACATGTAGGTTTCCAAGAAAAATGTCGAACATAAAAGTACTTACAAACTTCAAATATTGTTCTGAAAAGGGAAATGCTAAGTAGGAAATAAGGTAACTACAGCAATCTGAGTAGCTGACAAGGGTGCCTCCGGGGCAGTGCTCTCCAAGTTTGCTTCCAGGGACTCCTTAGGTATAAGACAGGATCATAATAGCTATTGAAGAATAGCTCTTCATCTTCAAACTCGTCTATGTTGAAAAATTGGATTTACAGTCAGGAATGAACAAGTACATGATACCGTACTCTAGTATTTTAAGCAATAGTTGAAAAATGCATATTTGAAACAATTAAAATATTTGATGCACGGAAACAATTGAACTATTTGATGCAATAGAAAGAATTAAAATATTTCATGCAATGAACAATTATGGTTTGAATAGGTAGACACTTGTGACCGGCTAGAATATTCAATTTGTATTCTAGCATACGATCCTGCTTTAGCACACGTGCAAGTGTGGTTTCAGCTATCCACAATAATTCTAAGGGAGATTTGTTCAAATGTGCTACACTACTCCCCAATCCCGGAGTCAATATTTGAGTTCACAGGAAAGAACTCTGTAGCACAATGTGTCAATATGCAATATGAAGGAAAATAAACCAGAATCTAGTAGTGTACTTGTCTTAAGTTTTACAAAAGGAAGATGGAGGGATGGAGGATCTCAGTCTAGTCCTCAAAATCTTATATTTAATTAAGAGGATGTCTTAGTTCCAATATAACCATTTCTATGGTGTTCAAGTTGCTATCTCTAATACTCCATCCTAGTCAATTCTACTGATTAACAAATTAATCTAACAATCAATTTATTCTAACGCCGCTTACTCTATTTGTCGATTGTATAAAAGAGTAAATTGCTTTTATTTGGGAAAGAGTAGACATCTCGGTTTATTTGGAAAGCTTCGTGTTATATATATATATATATATATATATATATATATATATTAACGAAGGAACTTTATTGATGTGTCAGGCGCAAAATGCCGAAGCCTATACAAGTAAACGCGTAAAGTGCGAAAGGAAACTGGGAAACTGAAACTGAAAGAGACCGGTAGCAACAAAAAAGCTCGCCAGTCGGCCTAGTACAACTCCTGCCAAAAACATTTCGGTGTGTGGGAGCAACATCTGCTGGTGCGGTGACACTGCCGGAGGGCTTTCCTGAACTGCTGCTGGGGGTGTATTGGTAACCTTTGCACCTAAATTTGTTTCTGTTCTTCCATAGCACCCAAATGCCGATGGCTGTAACGATCTGATGCCCATGAGAGGAGCCCCAGCTGGCAAGGAGATCGTTGAAGCTCCCGTTATAGAGAACCTGGCCGTATCGCCAAGAAAGACTGGACCACAACTGATTGGCGAGACCGCCGACGAGAAGGATGTATTCTGTTGTTTCTGATTGGTGTGAAGTATAGCAATGACACTTGGACGCCAGGCTGTAGCCGATAGAGATGAGGGAATCGTCGGTAGGTAGCTTCCGGTGGTAGGCTCTCTAGATGAGGATCGACCATTTGTTGAGGATGCAGGAGTGCCAAAAAGGAGCGATCAATGGTGATGGCAGGTCAATGCCTCTCGCCGCCGTCCTGGCAGAGGCCATCATGAAGGTTCCATCAGGCGTAGGGGACCACTTCAGGGTGTCGGGGGTCTGGATGATAAAGGGTTCAGCGAGGTGGCAACCGTGGAGGATCCGGCACCAGGATGCAGAGGATCGATTGTTGGCGACGACTGTCACTGGGTGAGAATATTGAAAATATCCGGCCTTCATGAACCTAGTCCAGATGGAGTTATCCGTTCGAAGCTTCCACCAAAACTTTATTGAGTATGCGTCGATAATGTGCGCTAATCTGGTAAAGCTAAGTCCTCCCGTATCTGTGGGTTTGGCCATAGTATCCCAGCTGACCCAGTGGTGCTTGTCCTTGTCGTCGAGGTGGCCCCAAAAGAAGTTAGCGAAAAGGGACTCGACCGAGGAAAGGACTTTCTTGGGGGGGAGCACACGGCCAGGATATAGATGGAGATGGAGGATAGGACATGCTTGATGAAGATCATCTTGCCTTCCGGGGAAAGGGTCACATTGTGTCATCCCTCGATTTTTCGTTTGATTTTGTTCACCAAACCCTCAAAAATGTCTTAGTTCGATTTCTCGTACACCAGTGGGCATCCCAGGTAGGAGAACGGTGGGTATGCGGTGGAGAAGGAGGTCAGGTTGGTGAGGTTGGATGAGTAACTCCGGTCGGCATTGTGGTGGGTGTAGATGACACTTTTGTCAGCGTTAATGTGTTGACCTGAGCATCTGGTATATTTCTCGAGCGTGCTGCAGACCACCTCCACCGACCCGATATCCCCGGAAGAGAAGATGAGGATGTCATCGGCATAGGCCAGATGCGTGATAAGAGGGCAGCCCGTAGTAGTATGATAGATATGGAATCTGGAGGTGTTCGCCATGTTGTTTAGGTTTCTGCTGAGCGCTTCTGCTGCGATGATAAAGATGGTGGCGGATAGAGGGTTACCTTGCCGGACCCCGCGGCTGGATCTGAAGATAGTGTCGGCTTGCCCGTTGATGACCGTGGAGAACCAAGAGTTGTTTATGGATCTGAAGATGATGTCAATCCAAGTCTCCGAGAACCCAAATTGCCAATCCAGGCGATCATAGGCTTTCTCTATGTCAAGTTTGATGGCGACGTTCCCTCCTGGATGGGAATTTCATGCAAATGATCATCTCCTGAACGAGCAGGATGTTGTCGGCGATTTTTCGACCGGGGACGAAGCCGTTCTGCTCCTCGAAAATGACCTTGGGAAAAAGTATGGACATCTGGGTCACGATGATCTTGGAGATAATTTTATTGGTGAAGGTGCATAAGTTGATCGGTCTGAAGTCTTTGAAAGTCTTCGGGTTATCTTTTTTTGGGATCAGGATATGGTTGGCCCGGGAGATGGATTTGGGGCAGCTCGCTCGATTGAAGAATGCCACCGTGGCTTCGTAAAAGTCTGGCCCGATTATATCCCAACAAAATGGAAGAAGACTCCGAAGAAATTGTCTAGCCCGGGAGCGTTGTGTTCGTCCAGGGTCCAGACAGCCAACTTGACTTCTTCCGGGGAGGGAGGGTCAACAGCATTACGTTCTTCTGCTCGCTGATCAGGCTGGGGACCTTAGCCAGGAATGCCGCATCCTTAATGAAGGCCATTTTGGAGAAAAGTTTGGTGTAGAAGTTGGCGACTGCCATATTGATGCTTTTCTGGTCTTTAAGGAGGATGCCGTTGTCGTCTGAGATTTGGTGAAGATTGAGCTGATTTCTGCGGCCCTTGACGCAGGCATGGAAAAAACCGAAATTTCTGTCACCCTCGGAATCCCAGGTCAATCTGGCTTTCTGCTTCTAGAATTATGTCTCGACCTTCAGCCTAGACTTGAGAAGCGCCTTGGTAAGGTTCAGGACGGTGCGGGCTTACGGCGAACTGTCCGAAGCGAACAGGATCTCAGCATGAGTGACATCATCCTCAGTTTTCTTGATAGCTTGGAAAATATTCCCAAAAGTGAGTCTACTCCAAGACAATAATGCACCCCTGGTGGCTTTGAGCTTGACTGCCACACGGACGAGGGGGTCAGGGTTACAGGTCGATCTCCAGGCGAAGGCCACGATGTTTCTAAAATGAGGGTGGTGGCTCCAGAAGTTCAAGAAGCAGAAAGGTTTTTTGATCTGGATGGAGTTGCTGCTGATTTCCATAAGGAGAGGGGAATGGTCTGATTCTGTGGTGTTAAGGTGAGAGAGGTTTCAGATGAGGTCCAAGTCGACCCACAGGTTGTCGACCAGCACTCGATCCAGACGGGAGTATTGTCTTCGGGCGCCTTCTTGCATGTTACACCAGGTGAAAGCATTGCCGGAGAATGGAAGAGGGGACAAGTGGGCATTGAAGATGAAAGTGTTAAAGTCGTTCATCGCCGGCTGGGGGAGAGGGCACCGTCCAGATTTCTCCTCTCGATGCGAGATTGTGTTGAAGTCTCCAAGGCATTGCCACGAAAGGTAGTTGAGGTGTTGGTGGGTGTCCTTGATGGTGTCCCAGAGGTTCTTGCGCTCGAAGGGGTCGAGCTGCCATGAACAGTGGAGATAAGGGCTCGAGACTTAAGGGAGGGGTGCTCCACCCAGCAGAAAAGTGCCTGATTGGAGTCGTTCACGATGCCGAATATGCATTCGGCAGTGAAAAGGATCCAGATGTCATAGCATCCTACAACAACGGACGGGAAATCGAGTTGAAGTTGGATGGATTTGAGTTTTCTTTGGAGGATTTTGGGTTCAATGATGATCAAAATATCGATTCGGTGGATTTTCTTGAGGCTGATTAATCTTCTCAAGGTAGGTTTCTTGGCCAGCCCTCTAACATTCTATGAGAGGATGTTAGGCATTGGGTTGTTTGTAGAGGGGGTGGGTGTTGACCTTAGTGGCCGACCGAGTGGTCATGGCCGTGGGCTCTAGGGCGTGTTTTTCTTCTTGTTGAGGGGGTTTTTAAGGGCTCTCGGTCGTGCCCCGGTGGCGTCGTCCGCCGAGTCTGACGTACCGCGAGTGGAGTACCCGGTAACCTCCTTCGGGGGAGACATCTTCTTTGTCTATCTCAGCAAGAGCACAGAGAGGGTTGTCGGGGTCCAGGAAACTCGCTTCTATGGCTTGCTGAAGCCTGTCGGCCGGGACTATACTCAGCATCACCGGGTCATTCGCAAAATCACACCCGGGGATAAGAAGGGATGAAGTGTCGTTATGGTCGTAGAAGTGTCGTAGAAGTGTCGTTGGTCTGGTGTAGTTCAGCGGACTTCTCGTTCACCTCGGGGGGGATCAGGCCGGATTGGGGTCTCTTCCGGAGAGTGTCAGGAGGGATGAAATTAAGGATGTCGAACTGGTTGTTGAGAAGGATGCCCGGGGGTTCAAAGGGGGTGATGGCCTTCTCCGAAGGATGGGAGGATCGGGGGCTGGGGGAGTTGTCGCTGTCAACGAAGTGGAAGTGAGAATTGAGGAGGGGGAGGATGGGGGATGTGGAAATGATTTGGGTCGTCTTCTAGGATCGTAGCTTGCGGGTGGCTTTATTCTTAAGCTCCGAGTGGGCCTTGAAACAATGCCTTGTGAGGTGGCCTCTGGACTGGCAGTGCTACAGAAGATTATGTTGTTGTCGTACTCCAGAGTTTGGAAGTGTGACTGTCCCCCGAGGTAGATCTAAATCTGGGTGGGGGGGAGGTCTGAAGATAGGTCGAGTTCCACGCAGATCTTCGCATAGTTGCCTTTGGATAGGGTGCGAGTTTCTTCAACGATGGCCACCAGAGATCCGAAAGAGCTTGCGATTCTCTTAAGTGCTGCAGGTGTAAAACAGACTAGGGGGAAGTTTGGGAGGGTGATCCACGTCGAGATGATCGAAGAGTCGACTGTGGGGCTGAAGCTGGGGGACCATTTGGCGATCTTGACGCTGTGGGTTCCGAAGCGGGTGGTGCGTTTGGCCCAGAATAAAGAGTAGTCACGGTCTGAGGAAAGGTGGAGAAGTAGGTATTTGGGGTCCAGCGAGGCAATCTTGTAGGCGGAGGTGAGCCCCCAACCTGCGATAGCCTCTTGAGCGATGGTGATCTTGGGACACCCTGAGGGGAACTTCAACACAAATGTCCTCGCAAAGCTTGCCGAAAGAGAGGATATCTCTGCGAAGGAGAACGGGACGCAGATGGTTTTCCCGTTGGAAGGGCTCGGGAGTTCGAAGTCTGGCAGCTCGGTGTCTATGGTCGGGGGAAAGAATTGCATCCCACGATCTGGCCTCAGAATCTCCACAAAAGATTTCCCGGAGGAGACCCCGGAGATAATGGGCACATGGGTCGCGGGGGGTGTGGGCGCATGGCCACCTGGAGATGGCTCACTCACGGATGGGTGGGCGCATGCACCCGGGCGGGGTTGAGTGGGCGCATGGCCTCCGACAAAAGAGGAGGAGGGCGCTGGCTCTTAGCCCCCTTGAACTGACTGGGCACTGCCTGGAGGGCGCATGGCATCCACCAGGAGGAGCCTGTTCTATGCGCCTGAAGCGGGAGAGGTAGGCACACAGGAACCAACGATGGGCGCATAGCCCCCCGCATAAGGAAGCCGGGGCGCATGCTGGGGAACGACGGTACTGCCCGAGGAGGAGGGTGCATTGGCACCAGCGATGGGAGCATAGCCCCTAACACAAGGAAGCGGGGGCGCATAGCGGAGGGGGGCGCTAGGCCGACTGGAGGCGCATAGCTGCTCCACAGGGAATAGGGCGCAAGGTTCCTTTCCGAATGAGAAGAAGGCGAATAGGAAGCCCCGGGGGGAAATTTGAAATTTGAACTGGCTAGGCGGGAACCGCTCGAACCCGACGCAGCTGACTCGACGGTTGCCCGACTCTCCGGTCGAAGCCGGAGGGGGTGAGGGTGCCAGAGGGGGCCGCCGGGGCACTAGGCCACCGGAGGGATGTGGCGGTGCAAGGGGGCGGGTCTCAGGGGTGGCCACCGGAGCTTGGTGGCCACCCCGACGGGGGCGATGCCGACCAGTGAGAGCTGATCGCTCGTCTAGGCTGGGTGCAGCTGCGGAGCCAACGGGACTTGCTTGCCGTGACCGGCCGGAGAAGAGAACGGGGGGAGGGGGGCGAGCGTCCAACTCGAGCGACGCCGGGGAGGGAAAGGGGGCGGCTGCCGGCGAGCTAACGGAGCTCTGCCCCGACGTCGTGAGCGGACGGGGAGGGGGGTCATGGATCCATGTGGGCTCGGGACGGGGAGGCTGGTTCTTTTGGGGATATGATCTTATATATATGTATATATATATATAAACTTTTCTTGATGTATCAGGTGCAAAATGCCGAATCCTATACAATTAAACGTGCCAAGCGCGAAAAGACAGCAAAAAAAGGGGGCCTTTGCCCAACACAAGAAGAAAGTCCGGGTCTGCAGCTAGTACCATGCCTCCAAAATCCGTGTCGGAGAGTGGGTGTCACGACCCGCACCCAGAGTAAGGGCAAAAGTACGAAACAACGTCCCAGCCTACGCCGCAGAAACGGCGTAGAACGTTGTCTAGGTCTACCATCTATCAATAGTTATAATATTAAAACCTGTCGAGAATAGTCAACTCCGAATAGAGGACAAACAATGACAATATAATATACTCAATCACAAACTCTAAGAATGATGATAGATAATATTGAAAGATAAAGACAACAAGATTTATAAATATCATCCTGAAAATCCAATACAGAATAATACAAGTCCAAAATCTCTGAGTCAACAATCTCAAACAGATAACTAACAACAATAACAAGCCAAAGTAATCTGGGACAGAGTCCAGTACTATACTAAAACCAGCTAAACTATACCAAGGCCTCATCTGCTAAAGCTAGCCCCTGCTGTACTAGGGTATACAACTCTATACCAACCACGTCATGAGGACCGTAACAGGTAGGGCACTCCTCCTTATCATCTGTAATATTTTCAACAAGTCCAGTCAGGACGAAAACGAGTACAAAACCTCAAACAACCGTTCTAGTTATACAATATTAAAAATATAGCAGTAGATAGAGAGAATATACTAGGTAAAGTAGAGCGTACATGCATCCTGACAGGGTATATCAAAACTATAATGAGATAAGGCAAGAGAACAGTGTATAACATGTACAAAAATCTAGAACTGCTATCTATGTGAGTTTAGCACTAGTTTCAACATGTGATCGGCTTAGAACTTGATACAATGTTTGGCCTGGCTAATCATACGTGAGTGTATGATTAACACTATACAGTGAGGATACAATGATGATAAGATCTGGTACTGTGGGGTATTGATCACATATCTACGCTAACACCCCCATCCCTGACTAATATAGTGGATCCAGTCATGACACGTCATGACATGCATTCTCTGTGAAGTAGCTCTCCTTCACAGGAATCATGTCTATACAATGAACAAGGAACAAGGAAGACTTGCACAAGGCATACCATATATAAGAAGAATAACATCTTATGACGGGATCCAGACAAATATCAATCCGTGTGGACAATATGTCAAGAGAACAAAGATATCTAAACTAAATACTAGAAATAAAGACGATATCATAAAACATAAATATTATCAGAGAATGTACTCGCCTGGTACTCTGAATGACTGATGAAAACATATGTCTGAACTTGAGTCACAAAGTCCTAAATAAAGCAATACAGGTTATGATGTGTTCAAATATGTAATAAAGGAAGTTTATGATGCAACTACATGATTCTAAGTCAATCTAGGTTAAACTAGATTATATAAAGTCAATCTAAGTCATACTAGGCCTAATAAAGTTAAACTAGGTCAAGGCAAGTCAAACAAAGTCAAACTAAATCGATTTAAGTCAAAGGTTGACTTACAGTTGACTTTTGGTCGAATGGTCAACTCTGGTCAACCCTGGTCAACTCATAGTCCACTATAGTTCAACTAGGTCAATGGTTGACTCTCAGTTGACTTTTAGTCAACTGGTCAACTCTGGTCAAGTTTTGGTCAATTTTAGGCTAAAGTTGACTTTTGGCTGACTTTTAGTCAAAATGGTCAACCATGGTCAAACGGGATCAACCCTAAGTCATTTACCCTATTCCTAATCATTACCAATAAAGTTATCCTAATTCTAACCATATCTTAAACATGTTAAACTCATATCTTAGTTATAGGTATTACCTTAACTCTTATCCCATTACCATACCAAGGTCAACTCGTTACCTTAGCCTCTAACCCATACCCTTGCCTATATTACCCTCACCCTACTTATCCTTCAATACCCTACTAAGGTGTTCTAATACTCTACCCTCGTATCTCGATACCATATCTTGGTATCTTGATACCTTACCTTGGTTATAAGGTAAACTCATTTATCTTGAAGGTAAAGGTAAATCTCATTTACCTTGAGATACTAACTTGAGTATCCTACGATACCCACTATTCTACGACCCCACTCTTAGTATTCTAAGATACTAAGATAGGATACTAACTATCTATAGGTTTTCAACATCTAGACACTAGTTAATACTAACATATCATAGGTATCTAACATATCAAAATCTAACGAATACCTCAACTAACAACATTCTAACCTATAACTTCTAACCATCTATTCTAACTTAGAAACCTAACACAACTAACAACCACTAACTAATATCTAACCATAACATATATGTATATATATCCATCTCTAACTCTAACCAACTAACATATGTCATCTCTAACTAACAATAACATAGACTAACACAACTGACTATCTAATTTATATAAGATATCACTATCTAACTTCTAAGATACCTCTAACCTCTACATAGATTCTAACATAACCACTAACATACTAACATATCCATACATATAACATCTAAATTCCTCTCTACTTCAATACTAACACACACACAAACACATATACCAAATCCACCTCCCTCTCTTCTAATACACCCACACACATCTATATACAAACACACTACCACTCAACCAAAACACAAATCACTCAACAAACCACACTAGCCTCAAGTCAAGTTGGATGGCATGATCCTCCAAACTCTCTCACCTTCACAATACACACACTACACTACCATCTATACAACATTAAATACACACTAGCACATATCCTCTATCAATCTCACTTCTCTCCCATAACCACACACATCCTTATCTCATTCAAACACACACACTATACTAACATATATTACATAATATATATATATATATATATATATATATATATATATATATATATATATATATATATATATATATATATATATATATATATATATATATATATATATATACTATATCATACATATTTTTAACAACCTATGATACCTACATTCACATGATATCCATACTACATAGGCTTATAGGTTACACAAAATGCCTATGTCGTATAGTCACTCTTCTACTTAAAATCAATACTGTACCAATTGGGCCTCCACTAAATTATAGGATTAAAGTATGTTGTAGCCCTTCATATTAGCTTTCCAAAATTTCAAACGGATCGCATTTTCGTGTCTGGAAGCTCCCGGAATCGCGAAAGCACCGAAACGCGTTCGTCTTTCGTACAGCTGACACTCAAACAGTTCTACAGAAAGTTCTAGAACGATTTTGGCTTATTAAAATATATATTTGGAAAGCTAACTTCGATACGGTTCTTTTAAAAAAATCGGAGTCTTAAGCTAAAAGTTATGACATTTGTAAGTTGCTCTGGCTACTAAAAACGTGGATAAAAATTATGACGAATTTGGATTGTTTTGGACAAAAGAAACACATGTAGGCCAAGATACTTGGATACCAACATAGGTATCCAAATGAAACTCATTCTAACCATCCTAACTAAGATCAATCCACTCTCTAACCATTCTAAAACCGAATTTAAATATCTATTTAAACTATTATCATACATACATACACATGGGGTGTCCTAATTTGGAAACTCCACAAGTAGGACACCAAACCTATTCAAACTTCCTAAAGATGATTCCAAAGAGCCTCAAATTAAAATCTAATGGTTTTACATGCATGGGGGTGGATCCTATGGATTCAAATCTAACTAAAATGCAAGGAAAATTGAAATAGAGAGATGGTTATACCTATTGGAAGTGGGATCCCAATAATACACTCAAAGGACACGGTTTCGACACAAAAGCTCCTCCAAAATGGACACCCTTCCTTGATCCTTGCTTAAATCCTTGCTAGCACCTCTTCTTGGTTGAATGAGAAGAAATGATAGAAGATTGGAAGAAGAATGGAGGGATTTGGAGATCAAAATCAAGAGAGAAGCTCTCAAGTTTGGGGAAGAACAATTAGGGTTCTATGTAGGGGTAAAAAGAGGCAAGTATTTTCTTAAGGATTCTTTATAGGAAGGGGAGCACTTGATGGCTGGTCATTAGATGAATTAGGGTTAGTTTTACATGTAGATGAGTGGCTAGGGCTTATCCACCCAATTCCAAGCCTTCCTATTGGTTCAATTAGTCCTAAGGCCTTCTTTTTCACAAATATCCTAAGGGGTAAATATCCTACTTAGGAATATCTAGATATTACTAACCTTGGCACTTAGTTAATATTCTAACCATGATTCTAGCCTCAAGACTAATCTAGATTAGGCTAAGCTTCTAGGTTAGTCTCTAACAATTCAATTAGCACAATATTAATTAATCAAAATTCATTTTCATTAATAAGCCAAAAATGACCAAAATATTCTTAGGCTAAAAAGTAGTAATTAGTCATCCTAATCACATGACTAGGCTCCCTTAGTCATGGTTAGTCTATAGGCTTAGCAAAACTAGGGTTTAACTAGTTAACCATCAAAATCACAATTCAATGTTTTAAATAGTTTTAAATTAATTAAAAATCACCAAAAATCACAATGTAATATAAATATCATTATTAAATGATTATAATTACAAAACTTCAAAATTTACCCTTATTTATGAAAACTGGGGTTGACAGTGGGTGCACCGTCTTCGAATTTTGAGGATTTGTCGGAGGACTTCCCTGAGTAGTTGTCTTGGGTTGTATTGGCGCCCTTCGTACCTTGATTTGTTCCGGTTCTTCCATAGCACCCAAATGCCAGCGGCGGTGATGATCTGATGGCCGTGAGTGTCTCTCCAACTGGCCAGAAGATCATTGAAGCCCCCGGCCCGATGTCCCTACCCGCGACAGAGTGCGAGGCTGCTCCATAACTGAGTGCCAAGCTCGCCGGAAAGCAGGATGTGCTATATGATTTTAGATTGGTGTAAAGTGCAGAAGTGACATTTAGAGGCCAGGCTGAATCCGATGGTGGAGAGGGAGTCATCGGTTGGAAGCTTCCGACGATGGTCTCTCCATATCAGGATCGACCATTTGTTGGAGACACAGGCGTGCTAGAAAGGGGCGATCACCGGAGAAGGTGCACCGATGCCTCGTACCACGGTCTTGGCGGAGGCCAACGTAAAAATACTATCGGAGGTGGGGGACCATCTGAAGGTGTTAGGGAGATCGCTGAGCTTCACATCAGCGGCGTGCAGGTCGGCCGTCGTATCCGGGCCCAGCCAGTCTCTAGTCCGATCCCACCTCCAACCCGAGTCGATGTCCCATAGGTCGTGGATCGAGCAGTAAGGAGGGCTGTCAGGGTAAGTTGGCAGACCACATCTTCGAGCCAGTGTTCATGGCGCAGCGACGAATTTTTGTTGCCAAGGTTCAGGCGGATTAAGGGTTCAGTGAGGTGTCGGTCGTACAGGATACGGTGCCAGGAGGCAGAGGATCGATTGTTGGCGACGGCCGTCGCGGGGTGAGAGTGTTGGAAATATCTATCCTTCATGAACCGAGTCTAGATGGAGTTGTCTGATCGAAGTTTCCACTACAATTTCATTGAGCAGGCGTCTACGATGTCTGCTAATTTGCTCTAGCCCAGGCCTCCCGCGTCAGTAGGTTTGGCCATCGTGTCCCAGCTGGCCCATTGGTGCTTATCCTTGCCGTCGAGGTATCCCCAGAAGAAGTTGGCGAGGATGGACTCTAAGGAGGAAAGAACCTTCTTAGGTAGGGAACAAACGGCCAGGGTGTAGATGGGGATGGAGGATAGAACATGTTTGATGAGAATCATCTTTCCACCAGGGAAGAGGGTCGCGTTGTGCCAACCCTCGATCTTTTTTCTGGTTTTGTTCACAAGCCCGTCGAAGATGCCCGAGTTGGATCCACCGTAAACCAGCGGGTACCATAGGTAGGGGAGCGGTGGATATGAGATGGAGAAGGACGTCAGATTGGCAAGAATAGTCGAGCGGTTCCTGTCAGCTTTATGATGGGTATAGATCACACTTTTCTCTGTGTTAACCCGTTGGTCGAAGCATCTGGTGTATTTTTCGAGAGTGGGACTGACCACCTCGACCGACCAGATGTCGCCAGAGGAGAAGATGAGGATGTCATCGACGTAGGCCAGGTGGGTGATTAAAGGGCAGCCTACGGTGATGTGGAAGTGGTAGAATCTAGGGATTTTAGACATACTGTTCAGGTTTCTGCTGAGAGCTTTGGCAGCACTGATGAAGATAGTGGAGGAAAGAGGATCTTCCTGTCGAACCCCGTAGCTAGACTTGAAGAACCCGTCAGCTTACCCATTGATGACTGTGGAGAACCAGGAGTTGCTTATGGATCAGAAGATGATGTCTATCCAAATTTTAGAAAATTCGAAGGCCCTGAATACCCAAATTATGTATTGCCAGTCCAGGCGATCATATGCCTTCTCTATGTCGAGTTTGATGGCGACGTTCCCCCTTGGACGAGAATTTCATACAGGTTATCATTTCTTGAGCTAGTAGGATGTTGTCGGTGATGTTCCTCCTAGGTACGAAGCTGCTTTGC
Source organism: Iris pallida (assembly GCA_029216955.1). Taxonomy (NCBI): domain Eukaryota; kingdom Viridiplantae; phylum Streptophyta; class Magnoliopsida; order Asparagales; family Iridaceae; genus Iris; species Iris pallida. The sequence continues at coordinate 7,465,759 of JANAVB010041620.1, read as the reverse complement.
TCCTCGGAGATAATCTTGGAGAGGAGATGGGACATGCGGTTTGCAATGATCTTGGAGATGATTTTATTGGTAAAGGTGCATAAGCTGATAGGCCTAAAGCTTTTGAAGGTCTTCGGGTTTTCCATTTTTGGGATTAGGATTAGGTTGGTGCGCGAGATAGATTTGGGGTATCTAGTGCCTTGAAAGAATGCAACCGTGGCCTCATGCACATCGGATTCGATAATGTTCCAGCAAGATCGGAAGAAGACACCAGAGAAGCCGTCAGGCCTAGGGGCGCTGTGCTCATCAAGGGCCTACACAGCGGTCTTGACTTCCTCCACGGACCGTGGGGTTCAGAGCTGCGAGTTCTCCCGTTCGCTGATCATCTTAGGGACTTTAGCCAAGAAAGCCTCATCCTTGGCGACTACGTCTTTGGTGAATAGATTGGTGTAGAAGTTGGCTGCTGCAGCGTGGATGCTTAGCTGGTCTTTGAGTAGGGTGTCGGTATCGTCAGAGATTTGGTGCAGGTTAAGTTGAAGTCTACATCCATTGACACAGGCGTGGAAGAAAGCAGAATTCCTATCGCCATCGATATCCCAGGTAAGTCTGGCTTTCTGTTTCCAAAATTCTGTCTCGAACTTCAACCGAGACTTGAGGAGAGCTTTGGTAAGATTGAAAGCAGCGCGTGCCTCTGAAGACCTGTCTGTGGCGTACCGGATCTCAGCATAAATGACGTCGTCTTATGCTGACTTAGTCTCTTGGAAGATGTTATCGAACGCGAGCTTGCTCCAGAATGATATAGCGCCCCTGGTGGCCTTAAGTTTGGCTGCCACTCTGACAAGGGGATCGGGGTGGCTTGTCGATTTCCAAGTGGTGGTCACGATGTTCCTGAATTGTGGATGATGTCTCCAGAAGTCCAGGAATCGAAAGGGTTTCTTAATCAGGTTGGAGTTGCTGATGATCTCGATGAGGAGAGGGGAGTGATCTGATTCGGTAGTGTTGAGGTGAGAGAGGTTGAAGATGAGATCCATGTCGGACCAACAGTTGTCGATCAAGGCACGATCCAGCCGGGAGTATTGCCTTTTGGCGCCTTCCTGCATGTCGCACAAGGTGAAGGCATTACCGGAGAAGGGGAGGGGGATAGGTGGGCGTTGAAGGTGAAGGTGTTGAAGTCGTTCATTGTCGGCTGGGGGGGACGCCCCCCGGATTTTTCTTCTCTGTACGAGATCGTGTTGAAGTCCCCAAGGCAGATCTACGGGAGGTTGTTGAGTGGGAGGTGGGTGTCCATCAGGGTGTCCCAGAGCTGCTTGCGCTCGACGAAGTCACAGCTGCCATGGACTGCGGAGAGGAGAGATCGGGAAGTGAGGGTTGGGTGCTCTACCAAGCAGGAGAGCGCCTGATTGGAGTCCTGAACGGTTCTGAAGGAGCATTCGGCGCTGAAGAGGATCCAGATGTCATGACACCCGGCAACGACGTTCGGGAAGCTGAGTTGAAGTTGGATGGATTTGAGTTTTCTTTGGGGAATTTTAGGTTAGATGATGACTAATATGTCGATCCGGTAGATTTTCTTGAGGCTAATTATCCTCCTCAAGGTAGGTTTATTGGCCAGCCCTCTAACATTCCACGAGAGGATGTTAAGCGTTGGGAAGGTTGTGGGGGGGGTTGGGGTTGAGCTTTGTGGCTGACCGAGTGGTCATGGCCGTTGGCTCTTGAGCTTGCTTCTTTTTCTTCTTACTGTGGGGGATTTTGGGAGCTCTCGGGGGTGCCACATTGGCTTCGCCCACCGTATTCAGGTTGCCCTGAACCGTGGTGCCTGGGTTCTCCTCCGGGGGGGTTGCTCTTTCTCCGTCTCGGCCAGAGCGCAAAGGGGGGTTGCAGGGGTCCAAGAAGCCGGCATCCTTGACAAGCTGGAGCCTGACCGCAGAGACGATGCCTAAGGAGGTCAGGTCGACCTCGGGGTCACTGTTGTGCGGTTGCTCGTCGACTGATGATGCGTCCTCGATACGGGAGGTCTTGTCTCGGTGGCGGTTCGCCAGGTCGACGTCCGGAGGGGAAGCAAATAGGATATCGAATCGGTTGTTGAGGATGATGTCCGATGGTTCACCGGAAGCAATGTCCGGCACCGACGGGAGGGGTGAGCGGGGGCTGGGAGTACAGTCGCTGCCGGAGAAGCAGGAAATGGAGAGGGGGAGGATGGGAGCTGAGGGAATGATATCTTGGGTCGGTTTGGGGCTAGCAGCAAATCCGATGTGCGAGTTCGGGGGGGATGGAAGAAGCGGTCTCTGATCCTGGGCCTTCCGTGGGGAGCGAGCTTTCTACATCAGTTTCTGTTTTAGTTCTGGGTGTGCTTTGAATCAGTACTTGAGGAGGTGCGCTCTCTTGTTGCAGTGGTTGCAGTATATAACGTTATTATCATATAGGATGGGTTGGGAGTGGGTCTTGTGTCCCAACTCGATATTGACGAATTTTGGTAGATCTTTCGAGGTATCCCGCTCTATGCAGTCTTTTGCATAATTAGCTTTGGTGAGGTTCCTGGTTTCCTCTGCCATGGCAACGTAAGTTTCAAAGGAGTTGATAATCCTTTTAAGGGCAGCTGGGTTGAAGCAGATCAGTGGTGGGTTGGGCAGAGTGACCCAAGCGGCCACTATAGGCGAGTCCTCTGTCGGGTTGAGATCTTGAGACCGTCTCACTACCGACATATCCTTTGAGTCTATTTTGATGTGGCCTCTGGTTTGTGTGATCTTTTGATCAGTCGTCGTGGATAGGTGGAGGAGGATGTTTTTGGGATCTAGAGGTGCCACTCGGTAATCAGATGTAAAGCTACATTTGGCAATTTCCACCTGAACTCTAGCAAGCTTAGTGTCACGACCCGCTCCCGAATAATCAGACACGAGTCGGACACGCCCAGTCTTCGTCGTTAGACACGACGAAGTAAGCTGTACCAAGCTAGGAAAATCTAACCAGATAAACATAAATGTACACAATCACAGCATCTACATACGATCCCAAAAAGATCACCATAATCCACAAATTTGTATATCATAAATATACTAGTCATCAGGAATGAAAATGTACTATGAACTCCAAAACAATATCTAAGAGTAGAGCTAAACAATCTAAACCTGAAGCCTCTAGCTAAGTCATGTCTCCATCCTGCTCAGCTAATGTCCCAGGCTCTGGCCCATATGGTAGAATGATATCCTGTAAGTACACCTGCAACATATCCAGTCAGGAGCAGAGCAAAGTACAATTCTAGGTAATGAACAAGAACATGATATGGTATGAGTACAGGAAAGCATGAAATAAGATGTAGGAAATGAACAGGAAAGTACAGGAATATAAGTACAGAAAATGAAGTACAGGAACTACAGTACAGGAACTACAGTACATGAACTACAGTACAGGAATATAAAGTACAGGAAATGCAATGTACAGGAATGAAACTATAATCCTGAAGTACCAGACATGACAAGTGCACCATGTTTAAAATACAACTAGTCCATGTGACCGGCTGGGGTGAGTATAGGAGCATGTACAGGAGTACATGAATATGGTAGGCTTAGGGCCCGCGTGCACAATATGAGGCCTAAGCTATCTACATGAATATAATAACCGGGGTTTGGTCACATGGCTAGTGTATTTCCCCACCCGACACAAGTAAGTACAAGAACAGGAATACAGGAGTACATGATAGCGTGTCATGACGTATCACAAGAAAGGTACAAGATATGTAAATGCACAAGACCATAGAAAAGTACTTGCCTTGCTCCGGGAAAGTACTGGTAAACAATGGAACTGGATGTCCTCCTGTTACGAATAATTTGATACAAGTTGATTAATATCTAAATTATTCCAATTACTTTATTAATTATTCTGATATAATTGGAAAACACTAGTGGTTTTAAGTTAAAACTATTTATCTACTTTTACCAATTAGTACACTAAATTACTCCCTACCTTTCTACGATAATCCTTAAAGTATCTCATAATCTTAAAAGAAGAAGTTGGCATCAATTCATGTTATAGTCGAGAAATTTCCTACCTTAATGTCAATTCCTATACAAAAGAACCTTTTGAAAATAGGGTTTCCTCACTGAGATTAACATCTCAGGTTCAGCAATCTGAGTCAAATATTAATATATATATATATATAAAAGAACCAAAGCATTGCTATATGAATCTCCAGTTCACCAAACTTGCCAAGGCATTGGTATATGAACCCCAGGTTCAGTAAATTGAATCATTATTATAGGATTTCACAGGTTCTTCAATTTACCACAGGACCTTCATTGCCACACATGCCCTTTAGTACAATAGATAGGTAAAGCAATACTTATACAAAATAGGAAATCAAGTCAGCATGCAAACGACTACCAAGGCTTCTTTGCTAACATTCAAAAATAGAATTTCCATACTTAGAATATAATTCATACAACTACTCTACTGAAGATTTAGTGTACCATTTCCATCTCAAGGAATATGTACATAATCGACTGAATAGGAATTATACAAAATTGGATATAAGTACAAATCATTCAACTACTAGACTCAATAAGCAGTCTTTAATGCTAACTCCAATCCCTGGACACACATACTTCTCGGACACAATCCGCACTGGAATACGAGCAACAATCTTGAAGGCACATAAACGGACACACACGCAAGACACGAACAGTAAACAGCACCCGCACAACAAATGGTATCCCTACACGCACGCAGACGATACGCCACCCCAATCTACCAACCCTGACATCGAACACACGAAATCGAACAAACTCATAACTAAAATTAACATGGAAACATAAAATCAAGAGGAAAACTACATATACCTGAAAAGAAATCTGGTTACAACTGAGGATACGTTCCAAGGGTCGGACACGGCTCTACTTAACTTGAGTTATGAACAGAACCAGGGAATCACTAGAACAATCTTATTTACTGGGAATTTAATTCAAGAATTCAAAAATCGAAGCATCAGAATTATCAGGAAATTAAAATAACTTACTGCCAAAGACTCGATCCCAAAATGCTATGGACTCGATCTGTCGATCACATTCCAACCAAAAGGAATTCAATCAACTGCTAAACAAAACTTTAGATCTAATGATACAAAACTCATACTCACCGATCTAATCCTCCAAGCCCTTCACGAATTTGCCGAGCGTTCCTCGAGTCTTCAAGGAAAATTACTGGGAAGAAATTGAACAAAGAGCTCTCGACCCAAATCTGAACCAGAACCCGATCAATTGATCTCGACAGTCCAATCGATCCCGAGAAAAATAACAAAACACCCCTAATTTACCATGCTCACCTGTCGTCAAGCTCGGACACGCGGTGGGTCTGTGCGTCGTCGAAGAAAGAGATGCCAAAGAGTCGTTCGTCAAGGTCAGGGATGTCCTTCTGTGGAAGAGATGATCCGTACCTCGTCGCCAGGAAAAGCTCGTGCTCCAAAGCGATGCCACGAACTTCACGTCGAACGCCGCTACCGATCTAGCCGCTGGAGAAAGGAATCGCCGACCGCCATCGCTACCTTCATTGTCTCTGCATCGCCGGAGAGACCTTAGAATGGTCACCGCCGGAGAATCGCCGCTGGAGAGTCGCCTAGGGCTACGGCTCTACTGAAATTAGGGCTGAGATAAAAATGGAGGAATGAATGGAATTTGAGTGAGCTCAGTGAAGAATGAGCTCCTCTCTCTAACCGTTTACTTAAATGAGACAAAGAACAATTTGCATTTAGGCCCCTTCACAATAATATAATTTAACACTATAGCCCTCCCCATTTTCGTTATTTATGGCTAAGCCCCTCCGCTCAAATAACTTTGCACAAATCCCCTCTTCCTTTTCACTTATTGCAGGCTGTGGTAAAAAATCAGTTAGAAAAATCACATGGTGGGCCCCAAAGTTTGTTACAACAAACTTTCAAATTTGAATTCTGCTCCTAAAATTATTTCCCTCCAAAAAAATAGATCACAAAATTATTATTTTAAAACTAAACTTATTATTTGAAACTTCAATCAACAATTATTATTATTAGGAACACTTTAAAAAATCAAATTTATTTTCCTCAAAATAGGGAGGTGGAGTTACACTTAGGGCAGCCCGAGGGGAATTACAACACAAAGGTATAGGAGAATCGCTCGTACGGAGACTCCAGATCGGAGGTTGTCACTCCCCGTTCCCAGAATGCGTATTTTTATACATGTACAACTCATGAGTATTTATTTAATATTTATCATGTATTATCCTGTATTTAAATTCCTTTAATTTCATGTTAATCAATTAATCTGCTCTTTAAATTTTCATGTTAATTTATTTCCTGCAATTATATTTCTGTAATTTTATTTCTGCACTTTATTTCCTGCTTTTATTCTCTACTTTAGCTAGGATTTGGGTTCGGGTTGGCTTTGGTTGGATCCCCTACAACCCGACCCATTGGACCCATTGGACCCTGCCCAACTCCTACCTACCACCCCCTTTTCTATTTAAAGCTTACATCTCTTTCTCTCTCCTCATAAACTCACATTCTCACCATTACACCTCTTCTTCTTTATTACTCTCTCCACCTACCAACCGTAGGCAAGTACAACTTGCTCTCCATGAGAACCCATGTCTTTGTAGTTCATTTATCTTCCTCGCAAGATCCTAAGAGAGTTTAGAACTTAGCATTTTTCATTTCGTAGTCTTAATCTTTGTAGATCTAGATATGAGTTATTTTCGGAGTTTGGTGGTTTTGATCTATCAAACTTCTTTGTTTTCAAGTTTTGATGGTTCTATGTTGTAGAGAGTTTTATTCTACCCAATTTTGACCTTTGGAAAGTTGGATTTGGACTTGTTTTGACCAAGTTATGGACCTTTGAAGCTTTGGGGTGCAACCATGGAGTTCTTGCTGTTTGGAGAAGACAGTGAGCAGTGTACACTAGCTTTTTAGCTTGCGTCACTGAGCTGTGCGCGCTCTTTAGCGCAGTGCAGTCTGGAGTCCATACGCTACCTTTTTAGGAAGCGTGTGACTTGCATACGCTACCTTTTGGAAGCGTATATCGTATGGAGTCCATACGCTACCTTTTGGGAGCGTATGACTTGCATACGCTGACTTGAATGGTCAGGAGTCGTATGGAGTTCATACACTATCTTTTGGGAGCGTATGACTTGCATACGCTGACTTGAATGGTCAGGAGTCGTATGGAGTTCATACGCTACCTTTTGGGAGCGTATGACTTGCATACGCTGACTTGAATGGTCAGGAGTCGTATGGAGTTCATACGCTACCTTTTGGGAGCGTATGACTTGCATACGCTGACTTGAATGGTCAGGAGTCGTATGGAGTCCATATGCTGCCTTTGGGGAGCGTTTGACTTGCATACGCTCACGTGGATGGTGAGGAGTCGTATGGAGCCCATACGCTGCCTCTTTGACCTGAGCGTACGCTGACTTGAGCGTAGCCTGATTTGAGCGTAGCCTGACTTGAGCGTACGCTGACCTTACTTACCCTGATCTTCTATAGCCCTGTATATTGATATTTTATTAGATATTTAACGTCCATTTTATATCCTTATTCCTTTTTGGCATAAACTCAAAAAATCATGATATGATAATATTGTTAATATCAATTGTTATGTGGAATGTGCCTTGTGTCCCGATTGATTTTTGGGATACCCAGTATGACTGGGACTTGACCATGAGAGTTATAGACTCGACCTCGTTTAATGCTAATTGACTTTCGTGCCTTGTCACCATTGATAATAATGGTTATCTTGACTAAATTAATCATGCGTTCCTTGTCGGAACTAAGAGACTGGCTAGTCGTCTTATTGGAATTGAATGAATGAGACACGTTCATGTTATGAACTATTGTAATCGACTGGCTGATCCCGAATATTGACATACATGCACATGCAGGCTTCAATCTATTTATTTATTTATTTACTTATTTATTTTCTACAAAAGAAGCATGTGTACATTATGGTCAAGGCATAATTACCGTGGATAGATTTGATTGTTGCATTACGCTATGTAAGACCTGCAACCTAACCGCACTGGTATCGTTGTAGAGTTGTGCATATCGTACCCCGTACGAAAGTACTCATTTGAATGACCATGATCCACGACATGGGATTTCACTCAACGTAGAGACTATTAAGTTAAATAAAATAATGATTGCATAGAGAGAATGGATTCCCGAATTCTTACATGGCAGCCCCCTTGGGACGAGTAGTACCCGACGGGCCGGCTGGTTCCCACAGATACTGTAAAACTGCTACACGGGCAGGGAACAGTATCTGCTTTTATTATTATTTTATATTGTATATTGACGGGCGTCCTGCTAGGACTCGTCTAATTCATGCATGGCGTACATGATTGACTGGATAGACTAGCCTTGCTTGCACATAGTAAGAACTGAGGAATCCCTAATTGTATTATTCCAGGATAACTTGGAACACACCATAGCAAGCCGTAGGAATTGATTTGCCGTTCAAGATGATTTGTTTGTGTACTGTACTACTCTGTTACCTAACTGGGATGATCAGAATGTCAGGACATGACGGGCCAACTTCTGTCCTTGTTTGGTTGGGAGGTTGGTTCGAAGTGTCGTGATGTGATGTGAATCCTAGTGGAAAACAGAGATCTATTATTATATTTCTCATTACTGGTTTTAGTTCTCATGTCGTGCTTCCTTGTGGTACTTGCTATTAGAGGTCTAACCTCTCTGGTTTTGCATGGCCAGATTTAGAGCCGGTCCCCGAGGATCCAGCTTACTTCTACCTCCAAGATGGTCAACACTAGAAGGATGATCGCAGGAGGACTCGAGTGGGTTTCTTACTTCCCCGTTCATTTTGTTATCTACTTTATACTTGGTCGTTTGGCACCGACATGTTAGTCGGATTGTCTTGTACTTACTTTTACATAATTGTAATTAAAGTCAGACTGCAGCTGATAACAATTGTGTATACTTTTGCTATATCAATCTGGCTATATTTTGTAAAGCCATATATCAAGAACATTTGACAAAGCGTTTGGGACGCCTTACTGATTTATCTTACATGTTTTCTATTACTGTTTCTTGTTTGAATGATTGAGACAATAGATGTGAAGAGACCATAGTGAGACTTTCATGTAGTATGCACCCCCTCGTCTTTTAGACAGCATTGATCGTATTATACGGTATTCATCTACCTGTAATACGTAGCTGGCTGAGTCATTCCCCCGCTCTCCAGTATTCTGGTTCTGGGGCATGACAAGGTTTTAGTGGTGGCCCATGCAGGTCTGATTTTAGACTTGTGGGGTGTTTTGATTTATAGGATGGCTCAATTACACATGTTCCCCCTTGATCTCATGATTTGTTGATTCTCAACTCCTTCTTGACATTCCAGTATCCCTTGACTTCATTGATCCTTCATGTCCGGTCATTTGATTGTTCTCTTGTCCCTTTTCTTAGGGGCACCTCGTCCGTATCTGTCAGAGCTGGACAACAACAACATGGACAGCAGCATGGACAACCTGACCAGGTTGGTCAGCAACAAGGGTCAGAACCACTTCATGAGGCTATTCAAGAAGAGGTGATAGTGGAACCAGCGGTTGGACCGCAGTATCCGGAGGTTCCAACACCACCAATAGTTCCACCTACCCCTGTGGAATTGGACACACCAGCCCTTCTGGAGATCATGAAAGGGATGATGGCTACTCAGCAACACCAGATGTTAGCCCAGCAGTGCATGCACGCTCAGTTGCAAGAGCAGAATGTACTACTCAACCAAGGATTATAGACGGCATTAGAAAGAGGGGCGAGGACAGATTCAGGAGCGTTAGCCCGGTTTTGTAAGTACAACCCCCGCCGTTTCGAGGGCACGGAGGATGCCATCTCAGCAGATGCATGGCTTAAGGATATTGAGGCTATTCTGACAGCCGCTAAGGTGCCGGCAGAAGAACGTGTGGATCTAGTGAAGTTGTTACTTCAGGATCCCGCACATGATTGGTGGGAATCAGAGGAAGTAGGCATCAGACATCCTGTTGCTTGGGATGATTTTACTGCAAGGTTCAAGACGAAGTACTATGGAGTTGTGGCACAGTTTGAGCTACAACAGAAGTTTATCAGCCTCAGGCAGGCTGGCAAGACGGTAGATGCTTATGCAGCGGAGTTCTGCAGATTGAGTAGGTTTGCCCCAGAGATGGTAGCAACGGAACGCCAGAGGGCGATGAGGTTCCAGCAAGGGTTTCATCTTGAGCTCTTGCAATTGATAGAGGGGCACAATTACCAGACTTTTGATGAGATATTGACGGCGACTCGAAGGCATAAGATCACCATTCAGAGGCTTGTGGCAAGGACTGGGGGTCAGAAGAGATCCCACAGTCAGATTGAAGGAGAGGGGGAGCAGTGCCCCGAACAACAGCACCATCCCCTGGCATTCGTATCCACGATGTGGCGATGCGAGGGCCAGCACCACCACCCAGGCAGCAGCAACAGCAACAGAGGAAGAACCAGTAACCCCCGACGGGCTGCACTTATTGTGGGAAGATGGGGCACACTAGAGATGTGTGTCGGACATTGAATGGACTATGTTTGATATGTGGAAATCCAGATCATCGGGTTACCACATGTCCTATGAATTCGAGGTCAGGAGGACCAGTGCAGCAGTTTCCTGCTCTGCCAGCACCAGGGGCAGGGCAGTATCGAGGATCAGCATTGGCAGTGAGGCCGTTGGCGCAGCGTCCGTTAGTATCACAGGCTCAGATGTTTCGGCAGCAGGGACCGCCGATGCAGCAACACCAGCATAGACCACCCCAGCATCATCAAGGAAGGGGCCAGCAGCAGCACCAGGCTAGGCCGCAACATGGAAACCAGCAAGGAGGTCGAGGACAGGCATTCACTCTGTCCTTGGAAGAGGCATTAGCATCGGGAGATGTTGTGGCAGGTAACATTCTCGTCGCCTCATATCCCGCAGTAGCATTGTTTGATTCGGGAGCATCGCACTCATTTATATCTGCACGATTTGTGACACGGCTAGGAATGGAGTTCGAGGCATTGCCAGGGAGGTTGAATATACTCACCGGGAATGGGCTCGTAGGAGTTAGTAGAGTTATTCTAGCATGTAGTGTTGTAGTTTGCGGGCATTCTTTACCCGCCCAGTTGATAGAATTTTCTGTTGGAAATTTCGACGTTATCTTAGGCATGGACTGGCTGAAAGACAGTCATGCGACAATAGATTGTCATAGTGGGAGTGTATCTTTTGATATTCCAGGCATGAAGAGATTCACCTTAGTCAGATCAGAGGCAACTCAGCAAGAGCAGGGAGTAGTAACGGCAATGGAAGAAGTTCAAGTTCCGAAGGTAGTTGAAGAATTTCTAGACGTATTTCCCGAAGAACTTCCCGGTCTGCCACCAGTTAGAGATATTGAGTTCAGTATAGACTTGGCACCTGGAACTAAACCGGTATCAGATCGAGTTTACAGAATGGCGGATTCGAAACAGGCCAAGGTTTATCAGCATATAGAGGAATTGAAGGAGAAAAAGTTCATCCAAGCTAGCATATCACCATAGGCAGCGCCAGTGGTACTTGTAGGGAAGAAGGATGGGTCATCCAGATTATGCATCGATTACAGGAAGCTTAACGCGACGACAGTAAAGAACAAGTACCCACTACCAAGGATCGACGACTTATTTGATCAGTTGAGCAAGGCTAGAGTTTTCTCCAAGATAGATCTTCGTTCAGGGTATCATCAGGTGAGGGTTCGGAAGGAGGATATTTCCAAGACAGCATTCAGGTCGAAGTATGGGCATTATGAGTTCTTAGTAATACCGTTTGGTTTGACCAATGCTCCAGCTATATTCATGGATTTGATGAACCGCATCTTTATGCCATACTTAGATCAGTTTGTCGTAGTATTTCTCGACGACATTCTTGTGTACTCTGCTAGTGAAGAGGAGCATGAAGACCACCTCAGGAAAGTGTTGCAGGTTCTGAGAGAGAACCAGTTGTATGCCAAGCTCAGCAAGTGTGAGTTCTGGATGGACCACATTTCATTTTTGGGTCATATCGTATCAGGAGCTGGAGTAGCAGTGGATCCCAAGAAGGTAGAAGCAGTAGAGAGTTGGCCAGTACCCAAGACCGTAGCTGATGTACGGAGTTTCTTAGGATTGGCAGGATATTACAGAAGATTTGTGTCAGATTTTGCAAGGCTTTCAGCACCCATGACCCGCTTGACCCGGAAGGATGTACCATTCGTCTGGTCGGCAGAATGTCAGGCATTATTCGAGACTTTGAAGCAGAAGTTGATATCAGCGCCTATTCTTACATTGCCAGTTGGACTCGGAGGTTTTACAGTATATTGTGATGCGTCAGGTAAAGGACTTGGATGTGTCCTTATGCAACATGGGAAGGTGATAGCATATGCATCTAGGCAGCTTCGGGACCACGAGAAGAATTACCCAACTCATGACCTAGAATTGGCGGCAGTAGTGTTTGCTCTGAAGCTATAGAGGCATTACTTATATGGTGACCGAGTGGAGATGTACACAGATCACAAAAGTCTGAAGTACATCTTTACCCAGAAGGAACTGAACATGAGGCAGAGAAGATGGTTAGAGTTGATCAAGGATTATGACGTGGAGCTGCAGTATCATCCAGGCAAGGCTAATGTAGTAGCAGACGCTCTCAGCAGAAGAGGCGACGTATTTATGTTGACAACGCAGAAGCACATCTTAGAAGACCTTCAGGAGATGGGCATTGAAGTTATACTTCCTAGTGATGTAGGAGTTCTGGCTAGTCTACAAGTCCAATCTGACTTGGTAGATAGGATCAAGGCAGCTCAGACACAAGACCCAAGGATTCAGAAGCTTAGGGCAGAATGTGAGTCAGGACTCAGAAAGGAGATACAAATTCATGAAGATGGTACGCTTAGGTTTGGATCACGTCTATGTGTACCTAGTGGAGATATTAGACAGGAAGTTATGACAGAAGCTCACAGTTTCCAGTATTCTATACATCCTGGAGGGACCAAGATGTACCAAAATATCAAGCAGCACTTCTGGTGGAACGGGATGAAGAAAGAGATAGCTAGATTTATTTCCCGTTGCTTGGTATATCAGCAAGTGAAGGCAGAACAGCAGAGGCCAGCTGGATTATTGCAACCGCTTCCCATCCCGGAATGGAAATGGGACCATATTACAATGGACTTTGTGATCGGTTTACCGAGATCACCAAGTAGTAAAGATGCTATTTGGGTGATAGTAGATCGGCTTACAAAGGTAGCACACTTTCTTCCTTTCAGAGTAGGGCAATCTACAGAAAAGTTGGCAGAGTTGTACATGCAACAGATAGTCAGGCAGCATTGAGTCCCTGTCAGTATTGTGTCAGACAGAGATACCCGTTTCATATCACATTTCTGGAAGAGCTTGCATCATAGTCTAGGTACCAAGTTAAGACTTAGCACGGCTTACCATCCGCAGACGGACGGGCAATCAGAAAGAACAATTCAGACTTTGGAAGATATGTTGCGAGCTTGCACTCTGGATTTTGGAGGATCTTGGGAAAGCCACCTGCACTTAGTTGAGTTCTCATACAACAACAGTTATCAAGCCAGTATCTAGATGGCACCATTTGAGGTACTATATGGTAAGAAGTGTAGATCGCCACTAGCATGGGATGATATCGGGGAAAGGAAGATGCTAGGCCCAGAAATGATTATTCAGACGGTCGAAGTGATTAAGGGAATTAGAGAGCGACTTCATGTTGCGCAGGATCGACATCGTCATTGGGCGGACCAGCATCGTAGGCCGCTAGAGTTTTCTGTTGGGGACCACGTGTTCTTGCAGATCTCACCTACCCGTAGGGTCATTAGATTTGGCGTTCGCGGGAAGTTGAGTCCACGATACGTAGGCCCATTTGTTATCCTTGATCGGATAGGCGATGTTGCTTATCGTTTATCACTCCCACCTTCATTACGAGAGGTGCATGACGTGTTTCATGTATCTCAGTTGCAAAGGTATGTATCAGACCCAAGCCATATCCTCGATCATTCATAACTGGTTGTTGGTACCAACCTGTCTTACGAGGAACAGCCTGTGTCCATTTTGGACCGAAGAGAGAAGATACTCAAGAACCGAACAATTAGTCTTGTCCGTGTTGCTTGGGGTCATCACTCTTTGGGAGAGTCAACGTGGGAACATGAGGATAATATCCGATCACGGTATCCACACCTGTTTGACTCATAAGGTATATCTTTTTCTGTGTACCTTGATTGTCTTGATTCCTCATGCTTATCACCTTATGGGTAGAATTGCTTGATATCGTAGATTGTTAAGTATAGATATGTTACTTGATATGGACATTGTAAAATGATTACTTGATTGAATTGCTTGTACTTAGATTAGTTTAGCCCCGATATTTCTATCCTGCTTAGGGTTTGAAATTCCGAGGACGAAATTTTTCTAAGGAGGGTAGAGATGTCACTTCCCGTTCCCAGAATGCGTATTTTTATACATGTACAACTCATGAGTATTTATTTAATATTTATCATGTATTATCCTGTATTTAAATTCCTTTAATTTTATGTTAATCAATTAATCTGCTCTTTAAATTTTTATGTTAATTTATTTTCTGCAATTATATTTCTGTAATTTTATTTCTGTACTTTATTTCCTGCTTTTATTCTCTGCTTTAGCTAGGATTTGGGTTCGGGTTGGCTTTGGTTGGATCCCCTACAACCCGATCCATTGGACCCATTGGACCCGGCCCAACTCCCACCTACCACCCCCTTTTCTATTTAAAGCTTACATCTCTTTCTCTCTCCTCATAAACTCACATTCTCACCAGTACTCCTCTTTTTCTTCTTCATTACTCTCTCCACCTACCAACCGTAGGTAAGTACAACTTGCTCTCCATGAGAACCCATGTCTTTGTAGTTCATTTATCTTCCTCGCAAGATCCTAAGAGAGTTTAGAACTTGGCATTTTTCATTTCATAGTCTTAATTTTTGTAGATCTAGATATGAGTTATTTTTGGAGTTTGGTGGTTTTGATCTATCAAACTTCTTTGTTTTCAAGTTTTGATGGTTCTATGTTGTAGAGAGTTTTATTCTACCCAATTTTGACCTTTAGAAAGTTGGATTTGGACTTGTTTTGACCAAGTTATGGACCTTTGAAGCTTTGGGGTACAACCATGGAGTTCTTGCTGTTTGGAGAAGACAGTGAGCAGTGTACACTAGCTTTTTAGCTTGCGTCACTGAGCTGTGCGTGCTCTTTAGCGCAGCGCAGTCTGGAGTCCATACGCTACCTTTTTAGGAAGCGTGTGACTTGCATACGCTACCTTTTGGAAGCGTATATCGTATGGAGTCCATACGCTACCTTTTGGGAGCGTATGACTTGCATACGCTGACTTGAATGGTCAGGAGTCGTATGGAGTTCATACGCTACCTTTTGGGAGCGTATGACTTGCATACGCTGACTTGAATGGTCAGGAGTCGTATGGAGTTCATACGCTACCTTTTGGGAGCGTATGACTTGCATACGCTGACTTGAATGGTCAGGAGTCGTATGGAGTCCATACGCTGCCTTTGGGGAGCGTATGACTTGCATACGCTCACGTGGATGGTAAGGAGTCATATGGAGCCCATACGCTGCCTCTTTGACCTGAGCGTACGCTGACTTGAGCGTAGCCTTACTTGAGCGTAGCCTGACTTGAGCGTACGCTGACCTTACTTACCCTGATCTTTTATAGCCCTGTATATTGATATTTTATTAGATATTTAATGTCCATTTTATATCCTTACGCCTTTTTGGCATAAACTCGAAAAATCATGATATGATAATATTGTTAATATCAATTGTTATGTGGAATGTGCCTTGTGTCCCGATTGATTTTTGGGATACCCAGTATGACTGGGACTTGACCATGAGAGTTATAGACTCGACCCCGTTTAATGCTAATTGACTTTCGTGCCTTGTCACCATTGATAATAATGGTTATCTTGACTAAATTAATCATGCGTTCCTAGTCGGAACTAAGAGACTGGCTAGTCGTCTTATTGGAATTGAATGAATGAGACACGTTCATGTTATGAACTATTGTAATCGACTGGCTGATCCCGAATATTGACATACATGCACATGCAGGCTTCAATCTATTTATTTATTTATTTACTTATTTATTTTCTACAAAAGAAGCATGTGTACATTATGGTCAAGGCATAATTACCGTGGATAGATTTGATTGTTGCATTACGCTATGTAAGACCTGCAACCTAACCGCACTGGTATCGTTGTAGAGTTGTGCATATCGTATCCCGTACGAAAGTACTTATTTGAATGACCATGATCCACGGCATGGGATTTCACTCAACGTAGAGACTATTAAGTTAAATAAAATAATGATTGCATGGAGAGAATGGATTCCCGAATTCTTACATGGCAGCCCCCTTGGGACGAGTAGTACCCGACAGGCCGGCTGGTTCCCACAGATACTGTAAAACTGCCACACGGACAGGGAACAGTATCTGCTTTTATTATTATTGTATATTGTATATTGACGGGCGTCCTGCTAGGACTCGTCTAATTCATGCATGGCGCACATGATTGACTGGATAGACTAGCCTTGCTTGCACATAGTAAGAACTGAGGAATCCCTAATTGCATTATTCCAGGATAACTTGGAACACACCATAGCAAGCCGTAGGAATTGATTTGCCGTTCAAGATGATTTGTTTGTGTACTGTACTACTCTGTTACCTAACTGGGATGACCAGAATGTCATGACATGACGGGCCAACTTCTGTCCTTGTTTGGTTGGGAGGTTGGTTCGAAGTGTCGTGATGTGATATGAATCCTAGTGGAAAACAGAGATCTATTATTATATTTCTCATTACTGGTTTTAGTTCTCATGTCGTGCTTCCTTGTGGTACTTGCTATTAGAGGTCTAACCTCTCTGGTTTTGCATGGCCAGATTTAGAGCCCGTCCCCGAGGATCCAGCTTACTTCTACCTCCAAGATGGTCAACACTAGAAGGATGATCGCAGGAGGACTCGAGTGGGTTTCTTACTTCCCCGCTCGTTTTGTTATCTACTTTATACTTGGCCGTTTGGCACCGACATGTTAGTCGGATTGTCTTGTACTTACTTTTACATAATTGTAATTAAAGTCAGACTGTAGCTGAGAACAATTGTGTATACTTTTGCTACATCAATCTGGCTATGTTTTGTAAAGCCAGATATCAAGAACATTTAACAGAGCGTTTGGGACGCCTTACTGCTTTATCTTACATGTTCTCTATTACTGTTTCTTGTTTGAATGATTGAGACAATAGATGTGAAGAGACCATAGTGAGACTTTCATGTAGTATGCACCCCCTCGTCTTTTAGACAGCATTGATCGTATTATACGGTATTCATCTACCCGTAATACGTAGCTGGCTGAGTCATTCCCCCGCTCTCCAGTATTCTGGTTCTGGGGCGTGACAGAGGTGGAGAAGGGACGAAACTGCTTGGCCATCTGAGGGGGAGGAGTACACGATATCTGGAAGAGGAATGTCGAGGAGTATTAGTTTTTTTAGTGCTCCGATCGGGGCGGACCATGTCGGCAAAGGAGGTGAGGCCCACTAGTGCCCTGGAGGAAGTTGCAGCGGCCGAAGCAGCAGCGATGACCTGCAAAGGAGGGTTGGTGCGCTGCCCACCATGCTGGGGCCAGCGCAACGGGGCCGCAAAGGGGACGGCGGGGAGGTGGGGTGCTGCTGCACCTGGCTGCACAGGATTCTCTTGATGCAGGTACATATAGTCGTACGGTAGTGGACGCATAGGGGGGAGGGGGTGGTGGCCGAACATAGGCGCATAGGGTCGTGCTGCTGCGGACACATAGGAGGGAGGCCGTCGTGGCAAGTTGGGGAGCGGGGTACGGTAGCGGGCGCATAGCGGCCAAGGAGGGGGTGGGCGCAGGGGGGGCAAAGGCAAGCGCAAAGGGGGACGCGTTAGGGGACACATAATGGCCGAGGAGGGGGAGGGTGCATGGGAGTGCGCAGCCGCAGGAGCGGCGGGAGGATGGCTACTCTCGGAAGAGAGGCCAGCAGTGGGCACATAAGAGAGGGCATGCGCCCACTGGAGCTGGAGGGTGTGGAAGCATAGAAAATATTGCTTTTAGTCCCACATCGAAAAGGAGAAGAAGAAAGGGCTCACTCCATTCTATATATAGAGCCCCCTTCCCTCCTTTGAAAAGGGCACCAACTTTTCTTCCCTCCTTCCAACTTGGACTCTTCCTATTACGCACCTTAGGGTGCTAAGTCGAAGAAGTCTAGGACAGTGCAGGCCCAACAAGCCAGTCAACTGTCCAAACTGCTGACCGTCAGCGGGTACCATTAATTATTATACGGGCTCCTGATGGAAAGTTGTACAGAACCACCCGCGTCCAGTCCCCCAGGGCTAACGGACAGGGTGGGTCTCAAAATTCTCCCTACAACGATCGAGCGCAGTGCTTTACTAGCCTCAGATCAGGGAGCAAATATGATGGTCCCAAAAGTCTTCCTACAACGATCGAGAGCAAGTGCTTTTACTAGCCTCATATCAGGGAGAAAATATGATACCTACGCACCTGGGCGCTCGAAATACCCGGGCCCACAAAACGGATACGAAGGTAGATCAATCTGCTAGCAACTTGCGAGAGGTGATTACTCACAAACGCAAGAAGAGAGAAGCAACCTTGGCGTGCAATGAGCCCTTTCCAGGACATCACTGCACCCAAGCCATCATCAACTGTCGCGACCACAAGACAATGGTTCCACTATCAAGGCAGTCTGTGTTCCAGCGACTGTGACCTACTGCGCCTTTCCAACTTCATCTCGGAAACATGATGCCAATTGAAGACGTTGTAAAGGCCTGCTCTCAACTAGATGCATTACTCAGATGTCTCAGTTAGGCGTATTGTCTCAGTCAAGCGCATTACAATCTTCTGAAGGAGTCTACCGTCAAATCTTCTTCGAACAAGGAGATCCATAATCTGCAGTGCCAACACTCGCCAAGGAGGAGGGTCGATTAAATTTATTTTTTTCAAGAAGTCAAGAGGGAGACAAATGAAACTCTCTCAAATCGTGACATTCGGTACAGCACCTTCTCCTAGGGCCCCCATACCCATCCAGCCAGAAGATATCCTTCATGCGACTTAGTCATGAAACATTCCTCATGCGGCTCGGTCATAAGATGGCCTCATACGGCTCAGTCAGAAGGCATTCCTCATGCGGCTCGGTCATGAGACATTCCTCATGCGGCTCGGTCATAAGACGTCCTTCATGCGGCTCAGTCATGAGACATTCCTCATGCGGCTCGATCATGAGACGTCCTTCATGCGGCTCGGTCATGAGACATTCTTTCATACGGCTCGGTCATGAGACATTCCTTCATGCGGCTCGGTCATAAGACGTCCTTCATGCGGCTCAGCTATGAGATATTTCTCATGCGGCTCGGCCAGGAGACATCCTTCATGCGGCTCGCCACAGAAGATTAGTTGATGCATGTGACAAGTTGACCAGGTCTCAACTGCTCAGATTTGCTACAACGATAAATCACAACAAATCCTAACAAATCCCCGGCTATCAGTCACAGATCGAGTCTCGAGGCGTGATTACGGCCATGTGGCTCGGGGATTTGTCACGTGGCTATCTATGCGGCTCAAAATATCCTTCATCTCGAAATTACTATAAATAGCAGGGCACCACACCCATGCAAATGGTTGGCAATCCAAGGCTGGCAACCTTCAAGAAGGAAACTTCTTCAAGATCTAAAGACTGTGTCAGATAGTCCACGGAGTAAGGCAGAGTTGATAGCACTTTTCTGAGCCTCCACCGTCACCCCCAGAATCAAAACTAAACAATTGTACTTAGATTGTTTCCTAGGACTTCTTTCTAGGCTTTTCTTTGTACAAGCTAGTTTGTAATCAATTTCAGTGTTCTGTAATACCTGTCTATGATTTTTTATGGAAAACACGATGGCGACTCTGCTGGGGACGTCCTTCTCTTCTGATGAGAAGCTGGTGACGCAATCTGACGCGTCCAAGATCGGCTCTACGCAGCAAATGCTTATGGTTTGTTTCGACCAACTAGCCTTCGAAGAAATGCTCTCTGAAGGGAGTGCCAGCCCGTCTCAGAAGCGAGCCAACCCAAAGAGGACTCGCAAGACGTCGGTTTACAAAACTGTTGCCCCTGACCAAGTTCTCGAAGAAGCTCCTTCTGCAGCCCAAGACGGTAACCAGAACTCTCCTACGACTTTGTTTCCGACCGCAGAGGACCCCACTGTCCCCAAATCTAGCAGAAGAAAATACTACGATGCTGAGTTTTTAGGGGCACAAAGGAAATCCATGCGGACAATGAAGAAGCCGTATAGAGGAGATCGACAGTCTGCCTATGCGGCAGCCGACTCTGGTCGTAGACAGATAACTCATGCGGCAGCCAACTCTGGCCGCAGGAAGATGGTCCATGCGGCAGCCAACTCTGGCCGCAGGAAGATGGTCCATGCGGCAGCCAGCTCTAGCCGCAAGAAGGTAGCCCATGCGACAGCCAATCCTGGCCTCAGACAGGATGTCTCATGCCGCTCTGTCAGAAGCTCTGTATTCGACCGCCTCTCATGTGGGCCCGACGCCATGCGGCCCACTGAGGAGGTAGGATTTATCAATCTGGACCCTTTTTACTATACGCCTTCAAGCGCTAAGTTAAAAAAGTCTAGGCCAGTGCGGGCCCAACCAGCCCAGTCAACTGTCCAAGTTGCTGACTGCCAGTGGGCCCCGTTGACTGTTACACGGGCTCCTGACAGAAAGTTGTACAGAACCACCCGCGTCGAGTCCCCCAGGGCTAACGGACAGGGTGGGTCTTTAAAGTCTCCCTCTAAAGATCCAGAGCAAGTGCTTTTACTAGCCACGGATCAGGGAGCAAACATGATGCCTAAGCACCCGTGTGCTCAGGATACCCGAGTTCATAAGTTTGGTACAAAGGTAGAGCAGCTTCCTACCGACTTACGTGACATGATTACTCACAAACGCAAGACGGCAGCGTCGGCATGCAATGAGTCCCTCTCGGGGCGTCGTTGCACCCAAGTCATCATTAACTGCTGATGCGACAAATCAGCAGCACCTGAAGATCGGCAGCCAGTTTTCCAGCGACTGCAGCAGCCAGCACCTGTCCGACAACAACTCAAGAAACAGGTGCAAATTCTAGGGGACGAGGAGTTTCCTCTCGCTTCCTGTAATTCAGCTCAGAAGGTTCACAAGGGAGGAAAGAAGACAGGCTCTTCCAGTCCGGCAATCTCGGCCAGTATTACGAGGAGACCCTCATCTGGGGGGTTCCCATCGACAACCACAGGGGGTGTCTATTTAGTCACTCGATCCAAAAAGAAGCTTCCGGCACCCGGGGTTGCACCTTCGGCCTCCTTGATAGTAGATGAAGCTGGGGGTAGCAGTCCCCTCAATGTATACGACAACCCGGTGTACCAAGAGCAAATACAAGAGGTAGAGGTCCTCCAAAAATGTGCAACAGACTCAGATTTCCCTGAAGATCACCACCCTCACCAAGATAATACGGCTTCCTGCACAGGGGGTAGCACCCCTTCCGAGTCCGAGAAGGAAGACATTCCGACATTCCCCGATGATTTCTCGGCACGGGGATATGACACAGAGAGCACCTCTGTGATGGTCCCTTCCACCTCTACCCACGTACGAACAGTCTTTATGGCCGATGATGATCTTGAAGCACCTTCTGATCGACAACGTCTAGAAATACTTGAAGCCATGCTCCTATCCTTGGTCAAGTTTGTGGACGAAATCAAAGCCGCCTTGCCAACCCAACGGGAAAGAACGCTCGGACAAACAAGCTTGGGACCCGCAGTCAATGCAGACTCCAACACGACCGCCCCTCCTTTGGGCGATGATCCCTTAGGAACATCCGTTCCCTCGGCTGCAGATGAAGCCAAGGAGGCAAGAAAGGAAGTCCAGGAGCTTTAAGCAATGTTCAATGCCTGAGACTCCTCTCGGGATCTCAGAATACGGTAGCCATATCCCGTTGCATAGAGAGATGTGCCTTTTCCACCATGGTATAAGCCATTCCATATCGATTTGTATGATGGGAAGACCTCTGCTAGTCGGTACATGACTTACTTTGAAGTCACAACTGACCACTTGCCATATAGCGACGCCATCCTTACGCGATTATTCATCGGAGCATTGGAGGGGATCGCGTTCGACTGGTACCGCAACCTTCCCGACAATTGCATCCATTCTTTTGGCGGCTTCAAGAATATGTTCCTGGAAAGATTCTACGAAGTGGGCCATGATGTAACAATGTCGTCTCTCATGGACGTCGTTCAGAAAGAAAGGGAGCTAACAAGGAACTATATCGAACGGTTCTGCCAAACCGCAATAAGATTGTCCCAAGGCAATCATGAGAGCTCCTTGATTGAAATCTGCCAAAAGAAGCTGCTTCCTACAATTAGCCTCTGAATGGGTGACGATCAGTTCAGGGATTAGATGACCTTCATCATAAATGCTACCAACATAGAGGCAAAATTGAAGAAGGCTCGCCAGCTGGGATTACACATCCCAGACGGAGAAGATAAGAGCAGACGTCCTGGTTCCACCTCCAATACCAACAATAGTGGCGCCACCACTAACCGGGACAATAAGGGCAAACAGGCCATGGTTACTAATGCGACTCCGAAGCCCGAACAAATATAGGCGGAAGGTCCGTGGCCTAAGGTTAATTACTCATTTGAAGATAGTCATGTCAAACCTATCTTCGATATGCTCTTACAAGGGGGTAGGATCCAGCTCCCCCCACCAAGGCGCGAGCCCTGAGCAGCAGAAATGGAGGACCCAAAGTATTGTCACTTTTACCGCTATGTCCATCATGCCACTCATGATTGCTTCCAATTGAAGCGGTACATTCAGAGTCTTATCGACTCCAAAGATCTGTCGATAGACTTTAAAGAGGTTACCGTGGCGACAAACATGGTGTCTATTCAGTTTGGCAATTTCCCTCCAACAAGCACTCCAAACGGGGCCATACCTGTCCCTCGGGCAACGATGGAGTTACTAATCTGGCACCCGTCCAGAGCCAGACATCTGGATTGGTACCCCTCACCACATCGCGAGGAGAGATCATGTGGGTGTATCCAGACTTGGTGCCCGAAGTTACCCAGGAGGTATCATCTCTTACCAGCAAGAAAAAGGGCAGGAAGTCTAGAGCCTACCACACAATTTCAGCCGAAGCTGATGAAGCTGTAGCCGTTATTACCCGGTCTGGAGCACAAGTCCAGCCTGCACGGGATAGTTCAGTCGAAGATCCTCAGCCGCCAATATTGCCTCCCTCTGATGTTCCAAGGCCATTTCAGCCTCCACTGGCAGATAAGTCCAAGACAAAGGAAACCCATTTTGGCAGGCCACTCCATAATGATGTACCTCAGGGACTGGAGAGACCTTACAATTTTGACATATTAGCACAATTGGCTAATACGCTAACAAAGTTGTCGTTATACGAGCTCCTAAGGCTCTCCAAGGATCTTCGTGTCGTATTAAGCGAAGCACTCCAAAATGCTGACGCCTACCTAGCTCAGGTCAAGCCTCTAGGGGAAGAACCACCAGCAGATCCATAGGGCCGCGATAGCATAGATGCAATGCCCAACATCATATTTACTCCACAGGATATGTTGATCAAGTCCAATTTGCATGATCATCCCTTGTACTATACTGGATACATAGGCGACATCAAGGTGGATCGGATGCATATCGACCCTGGTTCGTCAATAAGCATCATTAGGAAAAAGCTTGCTCCAAATTCTTGGCATCCCTATGACCGGCTAGCAGCGACCAATACTGCCATTAGCAGTTTTAACTCGGAAAGAAGCTATCCCCTAGGGAAGATCCGATTGAAGTGCCAGATTGGTGACCTGAAGACGGAAGTTACCTGCTACGTCATAGATACAGACACCTTCTACAACATCCTCCTAGGACGTGCATGGATACATGACTATATGATCGTGCCATCCACCCTTCACCAGTGTTTCAAGTATGTCAGTAAGCACGGTTCCGTGAAAACTGAATTCGCCGACATCGATCCCTTCAAAGGGGTTGAATCTCATTACTCTTCGGAGGCTTGTCTATATGACGAATCCAGGAAACATATAACTAACGAACTGGAAGCCATCACAGGGCCAGAAGAACCCTTGAGAATTCGTCTCCAAGCCCGCAAACCGGGCAAGGCCGCACCCCTCGTCATAACCTTGCATAAAGAGGTGCTCGGTTCTCCTGCCTCACCTACGCAGTTGGAACCAATGGTCATCCGTCTCCTGAGATCCAACCAGGAGCCAAAACCTGTCATAGGGCCAATGGTGATCCGACTGCCAAAATCCAATCAAAGGCATCAAGAAGATGCAAGGCCCTCTGTAACACGGATGGTAATCTGATTGGCAAAATCCACTCAAAGGCGACCGGAAGACACAAAGTTCCTTGCTGAGCCAATTGTCATCCGTCTTCCCAAGATGAGCCAGCTGCCAAGTGTCGATCCAACACTCTCAGGCAAGTCAATATCTCAAGCTGAACCCTTGGTGGTCAAGTTGCCCAAGACTGTAACACCCAATTTTCCAGATGAGGGTAATTTTAAAATTTTGTAATTATAATTATTATTTATTTATTTTTATTTCATATTATGATTTTTGGTGATTTTTAATCATTTTTAAACTATTTAAAAACTGTTTTAAGTCATGGCTTGTGATTTTAATGTGCTGCTAGTAAAACCCGAGAGACTGTCTGACCTAGAGCCTAACCATGTCATTAGGATGATTTAATTATCATTTTTAGCCTAGGGGTAATTTGGTCATTTTGACTTATTTGAATTATTTGATTAATTATTGAATTGGTGATTGATATATGTGACTTTGACTTATAGAGACTTGTAGACTAGCCTAAAACCTAACCTAGCTATGGTAACCCTAGTCTAACTTGAGTTAACCCATTTTAGTCATTTAGAATTTAGTTTTGGAATAGGAGGATTAGGTTTAGTGAAATTCAGTCATGACTTAAGGTTTAATGAAATGACTTATAACTTCATGACTTAAGGACTTGTGACTTAAGCCCATAGCCCATTAGACTAAACCCTAACCCTAATTTCCAGTTTATGACCAGCCATAGGGCTCCCCCTCCCTATAAATAATCTCTTCATTGATTGTTCTTGCCTCTTTGTTATATTTCAACAAATTGAAGAAAGAGGTAAAGAGCCATCTTCTCCAATCCATAACTTTCTATTTCAAGTCCTTTTTGGCTCAAATCTTTTGCATTAGGTTCTAATTAACCTCTTCTTGCTGTTCATGGAGAGTAATCTCAGCCTTGGATCAATTTGGAGCATTTGGCCCTCAAGGAGAACACCCCCCATTTGAAGCTCTTTCTTGCTTTTTGCACCTATAGGTAAAACTCCACAAATTGATCTAATATTCTATTTTCTTTGCATTTAGGGCTAAATCTAGGAGTCCCCTAGCTGTCCCTGAAGTTTGGGCCAACAAGCCCAGTCAACTGTCCAAGCTGCTGACCGTCAGCGGGCACCGTTAACTATTATACGGGCTCC